>JAZHYW010003159.1:0-16718 GCA_037355805.1 Ixodes ricinus
GCAGGCAGACGCGCTAACCACAGAGCTATGAAGGCAGTCATTCAACGCACTCTAAACGGTTGTTTATATCTTTACCATAGGACGCGCTTTACAGCGCTGTCACAGCTACCGGTGCGCGCGCGTTCCATGCACGAGGGCTCATTCCGCTCTCGTGAGGCTGGAGCACGGCCGCTAGCTCACCCTCTCCCGCGCTCGGAGAGGGTGATGTAGCGGCCGTGCTCAGCCTCACGAGAGCGGAATGAGCCCTCGTGCATGGAACGCGCACGCACCGGTAGCGTGACAGCGCTGTAAAGCGCGTCCTATAGTAAAGATATAAACAACCGTTTAGAGTACCGTTGGTTGAGACTAGCTGAGACGCCAGAAAGTCTGGTCGGTACCATTTTGAGTGTTTGTGCGTATGGCGCGTGCTTTGCTCGCCTTCCTAAGTGACACAAACGCACGTGCTGGGCTGCGGAGATCGTGCGCAGGGCTGTGAAAGTGTCAACAAATTTAGAATCGCCTCAAGAGTGGGCTGGCGTATCTAGAGTGTGCCGGCCACCTGACGAACGCGCATAACTCCGCACCGTTTGATGCTATTCGCATTAACGTAGATAATCATTCCCAAAGGATGGGTTCTGCTGATTTTTATTTAGGCTTTTGCTTTCGAACAGTTACTGCTGCAGACTCCAGCACGTGCGGCGCTGTGGACCTACATTCCCAGCATTCTCGTGGATGTTCGGGTAATGTAGCAATAGTTATATTGGCTGCAACCTTTGGTTCGATCACGTTATCAGGATGGGCGCTTGTGAGTGCGTCGCAACAGTTTCCTTGGGACTCGTAATTACGATTACAAATAATTGTCAAAATCTATAGCTAGGGCATTTGCGGACTCCGATGGACGTTCGCTACCTCAAACCACGACAACCACCATGCAGAGCTTGACGTGCCTTCGTTGTCCCGTTATCCGGTAGTTGGTTTTGCGATTATCGCACGATCTTGGCTGACAGAACGGCGAAACTTCAACTCTGAGAACAAGAACTAAATTATAAAAAAAAACTATTTTGAGCAATTGCAAAGTTATGAATTGTGAACAACAGCATTTTCCTTTTCTCTTCCCGTTTTTTTTTTCTTCAGATAATTAGGTTACAGGATGAAAAAAAAGAAAAGGAGAGAGAGAAAGCGTAGTGGTGTTATGGTTGACGATATTTGGGCCAGCGTTATGCCGAAAGTTTATATAACTTTCTCAATACCGAAAATAATTTCTCAGGTGGCGCTAACCCTGTCAAATCCTTAAAACAGGCTTAAAAAAAAAATTTTTTTTGTTTATCGCGTCGAGTAACGTATTTTTCCAGGAGGTTCTGTGATAGTTTCCATTGCATCTCTGTGGCATCTCTGTCTCCATCTTAGACCTGTCCGGTTTTTGGACATATCTGAATTGAGAGAACGTTCTCTCAACATCGCAGCTTTTTACAATGCACAACAACGTCATTGGTATCTGCGGCTCCTGTCAAATCAAAATTGCTCTTCCATCTGTTTTTCTCTTGCTCTTTTTTTTTTTTCTTGCGCTAGTCGAAATGAAAAAAAGAGAGGGGCATAAGATAATTCGTAATGGACATAAAAACGACACTAGCTTCGTTCGAGTTCCTTCCACCTCCTGCGCCGGCGCAGAAAAGTGCAGAGCAATGTACTTCCCGTATCTGTATTGAGATACAACCGGAAGTACCCCACCGCCCTGCAGTTTTCTGCAACGGTGCAGGACGTGCAAGTAAATCGAACGAAGCTAATTTAGGTTCGATCTGTCAATGCAGTTTAATGAAGTCAACATTATCTAGCATGTTTTCCCAGGTCTGGAGCTCGCCTACGTGTTCTTACCAACATTTTTTTTTTTTCCATAGAAAATATCTACGGAGCAGAGTACATCGGGAAATGGTAAAATGTATTTTCTAAATTAAAAATAATATTGGGTTTTAACCATATTTAAAAAAAGATGATATAAAAGGTGTGGAGTGTGAATATTGGGAAATATAGGGTTTCACCCGAAAACGAAGGGCCCTAAGTACGCGCTATGTGGCACTAAATTATGCCAGAAAAAAGGCGCTCGACAAAACACAACGCACGCAAGAGCCACGCTCAAAATAGCGAACGTTTTAGAAGATATGAGAAGTATAACTGCGGCGACAGAGGCCATCTGGTAAACCCCCGCAACGACTGCGCAACAGTGAGCTGAGTAAAACAAGACAAACAAAAAATGAAATGGCAAGGCCGACGTTTACGCCCTCTGACCTGTTGATGGTATGAGTATAGTTTTCAGGCGCCAGACGACAAATAGGTGTGCGATAAATTGCGGCGACGGAGTGCGCCTGTGCATATAATACGACACGACGGCGTGACAAAACACCTCGTTTCACAACAGCGCATAATAACAAAAACACACGTTGCCTTTCTTTCGCTCACGAAATTACTGGGTTGAACATTAGAAGAAAAAAATCTGTGTGCAAAATAAAAAAGTGATAGATTTTTATTATCATTTTTATGACCTTGTGCACGCTCGCGCGTTTGTTACGAAAAAAAAAACTACGTCGCGCTTGCGTCATTAGTAGAGACAGGAACGCAGCGACAGGTACATGAGAGAAAATTCGAGATTAATCGAGACGCAGACGAATAAAACACACACACAAAAATGGGGGAAAATTACAACTCGGATGCGACACCACGGGTTCGAGAAACTTGGCACGTCGGAGAAATGGAATGTATCGATGTACTGTCGAGTTGGATCGCGGAAACGAAAGACCGAAAGACTGTGCAGGCAAGAAATCGTATTTCCTTCGGGACGCGTGAAGAAGCGTATATACAAAGTGTTTTGAGCGAAGCCCTCTCATGATGCCTGGAACGTGTTTTGGACTCTTATCCCGTCCACCAGTGCTTAAAGTCTCCCACCGGTGGCAGGGGGTCTCTGTTGTGGTCACCTCGGAAAGGGGGGTTAGTGGGACATATTTTGACAAACGGCTTGCCTCTAAACTAATAATGTGCACATGCATCCAAGCGCTGACACAAAGTTCGGCCCTGTCAGCGTTTGGCTGGCTCAGTCGAACGCTATACGTCAGAAACACACTCAAATAACTCATGCTGTTCCGATGACGGTACCGATGGGTTTAGTTCTCAACTTCGCCGCTAGGGGCGCGACGATGGGATCTACCCCCACAAAGGGGTCTCAGACCCCTCGTCGAAATCCATGGGGGGTCCGAGATGTCCCGAGACGCCCCTGATTCTAAGCACAGCCGTCCACTCGCATCGAAAGTGTTCCCGGATCGACAGCCAGTTGCCTCACAGGAACCGCGGTGTGCTGTCGCATTTCGCGATCCTGGCGGTTTGTCGTAGAACTGCTGGCTAAAAAGGCGAACGGACGCGAGGGTCGCTGTCGTCGCGGCTTCCTAACTCGTGTCTAATTTGGTTCGCATCTACTCTCCGGCTGCAGAGCGACCTGAGGCTGCAGAACAGGCGTCTGCTGCATCCATCTGCTCTGCTGTGCCAACGCCAGAACGCCAGGATCGCGACAGAGAGCAGCATGATGTTGTCATCAAGTGCATATCGTAGGACCCCTTTTCAGAAAGCGGGGAAAACACCAGTTGGAGAAACGCTCGAGGCGCCATAAATGCACATTCAAACAGCAGCGGTTTTATTTCTTCTTGTCGTTTTCTTACGTTACGTGTATCCGAGTTCACCGAATGTCGCCTGCAGAGCTACTCCTTGCATTGTTTTCCACGATTCATACAAAGCATGGATGTCCCGGTGATTTTCGACGTAAGCAAACTCCCCTAGCATAACGCATTAAAATCATCTGGTAGGCTAGTTGGCTCTACATCTTGGTAAAATTAGCGCAAAGACAGGGGAGGAAGAGCGTATAGAGCGCTCTGTCCTGTCTATCGTTCTTCCTCTCTTGTCTTTACCCAAATTTTACCAACATAACTCTGCGTGAGGAAGCGGTACTGAGGGGTTCGGTGGCCGAGTGGAAAGGAAGACGACGAAGAACAATGGGATCGCACGACAACAGATTTC
This sequence comes from Ixodes ricinus, assembly GCA_037355805.1. Lineage (NCBI taxonomy): Eukaryota > Metazoa > Arthropoda > Arachnida > Ixodida > Ixodidae > Ixodes > Ixodes ricinus. Next base: position 4,036 of record JAZHYW010003159.1, read on the forward strand.
GGACCATTCTAGACCCCGGGTACTGTGATTTGGCATTGTGCATCATCATCTACTTTGGTATCGTCCTGCTGGTCGCCTTCCTAACAGCCTTCAACTCCGTTCCCCAGAGCAAGCCAAGGGACTTGCGAAAGGCGATTTCAGCGAACAAGAGCCACGGTAGATATTTTCCTGTCCTCGCGGGCTACGAAGACCTCGAAGACAGCAGGGCTGGCTATACGGGTCGCAGTGGGCCAAGCCCAGAGCCAAGGAAAGTACCAAAGCGGCCGGTCAGCCAAGCACCTCATCGCCGCAGTCAACTGTTCCCTATGGCCTCCGACGTGCCGACTAAAAACAACGGAAAAGTGGACTTCGTAGCCGCTTCCAGGCCTAACGACTCCGCCGCGCTATATCTCGTACGTATGATGTCCCGACAAAAAAAGAGCGACGAACAATATTTGAAGCAAAAAGCCCGTTGATGTTCATATATAAAGTGCCTTGAAAAAAATGCAAGACAACGCAAATGAATCGAGGAGCTTAGATGTTCATGGTATACACCCACGGGGGAAAAGATAATCCGCTTCCCATTTCACGTATCAGCTTGAAAGTATGTGTAGTCAAGGGCTTCGTACTTTAGCCGTTGTGGTTGCATTATATTGCAACCGAAAAACTGGTTCGGAATTGGATGTTCTAGCCAAACCATGGACGCTTAACTGAAGTCGGGATTTGTGAGAATTTCAGACGTGCAGTTTGTTTAAAATACAGAGACTACACAATGAATTATTTTTTTACACCTTCATGAGTGTAAGAAAAAGGATACTCCAAATATATTTATCTAATTGTTCCATAGACTTACATGCATGACTTCAGTGAAGCGTCCATGGTTTGGCTAGAACATCCAATCCCGAACGCTTAACTGAAGTCCACTGCATAGGGGAATTAAGAAGAAAAAAAACAAATTGGATAAAATAGATTTTAAAAAAGTGGTGGTTGAGTGTGTTAGCGCACACCAGCTCAGAGCACCTGGAGCGAAAAGCTCGTGCTGCAGAACCCTTTAATCCTGCGTTCAATCCCTACCCCTGCCCGTTTCGATCTGGACATAATCATCACACCGGCGTGCGGTTAAAGACCGCAGGCTAGCGGTTGTACTACACTGGCTAAATATCTAATGTACAGCTCAAACGACACCAGACGCACATTGAGGCTGACTAACTTTCGACTGCATAAACAATTACACAACATTATTGCGTGTTGTGTGTTGTGTGTATATTTATACAGCCTGAAGATAGTCTGCCTCAACGGGGGACTTGTCTCTGCAGTTGTAGATGAGCCATTTAGCCAGCGCAGTACAACCCCTAGGGTCTTTAACGTGCACCACAAAATTATTATTAAACGGTACTACGTGAACCGACCTTTATGCATGCCAGAATTTTGTGAGATTTTTAGACGTGCAGTTTGCTGAAAATATGGAGCCTACACAATGAATGATTTTTTTACACCTTCATGAGTGTAAGAAAAAGGATACTCCAAATATATTTATCTAATTGTTCCATATACTTACATGCATGGCTACATCCTTTTAGCAGCCTCATTTCAATCAATGCACCCTTTGTAATCGCCAAGTAGGGTGCTGTTGTTTGAAACAACCTTCATTTTTGAAGGGCGTAAGAGTGGTATAGAAAAATTTCTCCTGCGGAAAAGGGTATAAGCGAACTCAGACCCGCTTCAAACATATTTAGGGGAACTTGTTTAAGGGGCAATGCAACAATTTTTGTACTTTGCGCAAATACCGCTCAGAACAGATCCCTGACGTTAATGACCTATGATACACGCGTTCGTTTTTCACCCCACGCAATAGAAGTCACAGAAAAAAATAAAGAAAACAAGCAGCGTTCGCCCCCTCAACTCGCAGCCAGAACAAGCGGCCACGTGATCTGGAGCCGATTATATGCCGCCAATGTTGATCATAGCCACGCGCTGTGGCTGGCAAAGCACAGGACACGCGCTGAGTTCCAGACATTGTTATGGCTCGGCTATTGTCGTCGATGCAGCGATTGGACACGGGCCACTACCCGAATGCTTCTCGAGCTAGTAATTATCACGAGCCCAAATCGAGTGCCCACGCAATGCTCGGGTCCAATCTATGAACAACATTCAAATATCGTCATATGGGTGTACTGCGATCCCCACTTTACGTCATCAAATTTTGCAAAGGAGAGATTGAATGAAAATGGTCGCTCTTGTCTTTGAAATTACACCGCAACAAAGGAGTTTTTTGGCAAGTGGCGTTGCGTGCGAGAATCCTTGACTCCCACTTGTGCCAGTAAGCTCGTGTACAGTTAAAAACATTCCAATTAAATATCGTTGCACCGCTCCTTTAAGCGTTGCTCTTGACATGGAGATGGATTCTTTAAACTTTTAAATAATATGAATTGTCTAAAATATTCACAAAAACAGAGCAACATATATATAATGGCCACTTGCGAATAACCATCTTAAAATTGCCGAGTATATAAGGCGGCGGAGTCCTAATTTCGGTGGCGTACATACTTCATTGCGAATGTATGTATGGTTTCTGTGAATGTGCAGCTGTATGTGGTGCGTGCCTTTTGCAAACTTGATGATCGTAAAACTACCTCCAAGATGATGCCCAGACCATCAGAATCCCAATTTCAAGGTGTTCATCAACACCCAAGGGGGTTGCCAGAACACCCTTCAACCGCGGTCACACTGCAAATACATCACACAATGGACAGTCGGCAGAAGCTGTCTAAGGCAACGTTCTTAAATAAATCACTTGACAAGCTCCACGGAAGAGCAGCGTTCAAAAGCGGTTCTTCTCTGTGGCCCGCGTTTGCGTTTGCAAGAAGCGTAATATGCGTCCCTGCAGGAGGCCCATGCATGCCTTGTGCGACCCTCGGAGACAAATGGCCGACATGCGCTGAAATGAGCGGTGGAAGCAAATGGCGGGGGATTACTTATTCGCGACAATTGTCTTACGCGTTCCCACGATGGTTGGCGGTACTTGTAAGAAACGCGGAGCGTGCATTTGACTAGGGGGCTTTAGGCGGATAGCGATCCTATAGAGAGCCACCAGCGGCAACGCCTCCGCGAGAAACTGAGAAAAACTGCGTTTTCGGACGGCGCCCTCTTTAATGCGAAAGCATTAACCGTCTCATGGAGCGAGCTGACGTCATCAGTTTGAAGCGCGAAAACGGCTCCTAGTTTTCGCGATCGCCTTCAGTTCCATTGACTGGCGCGCGTCGACGGGGCTCCCATTGGCCGCTGTCCCGTGGCCTCCGAGATCCAGAAGCGCGCGCGCGCTAGTATACGCAGCAGACGACAAAAGGAGCGGACGAGCGGCTTGCATGCTTTCGCATTCACATCTCATAGGAAATGCTTAAATGTACCTCGAGCTTTTTTTCTTTTTCTTTTTCTTGCGCAAACTTTTGCGCAAGCTTTTTGTTGGGCATGAAAATGACAATAGAATCAGTTTCTACCGCCGCCAATGTGTATTCAACGTTCCAGCAGTTCTGCCGCCTCTGTCCGCAAGGCGAGGCTGATAGCGTGCATGGCGAGTGCCACCGAGCGAGCGCGCCAAGAGAACGCGCCGGGTGTTCTATAAGACACTTGTCAGCTGACTTTGATCTAAGGCGTATTTCTACCTCGTATTGGCGACGTGAGCGATCGAAAGCGTCGCTGTGGTCGGCCCACCACAATTGGCCGAAAGCTGGCTATGACGTCAGGAAAGGATGTCTTAACGACGGAAATAAGAGGAATGTAAGAACATCAATTTTGACGGTGTGGGCAGTGGGACTTTGAGAGCGCTATGATTTCAGGCTTTCACCATGCTGATTACAAGCACCATTGAACTTGTTTTTCATAAGGTAGTGACGTCACGAAAGTTAACCAAACGAGGGCGCCACCGAAACAACTCGCCGCTAATAGACCTTTCCAAAAAAGAGCGTGTGGCCGGTGCCATCTTGACTGTTCGTGCGTATGGCGCGTGCTTTCCTCGCTTTCCGAAGCGACGAACACGCACGTGCGGAGCTGTGAAGACCGCACGCGGGACTGTGATTTTGTAAACATTAAAAAAGTCTATACGATCCGGCCCTGCCCGTTGGTCATATCCACGAGGCAATCGCGCTTCGAACATGGCGTGTTATGCAGACAATGCTTTCGTCGTGTTCGCAGTGAACACCGTGTCTTTCGTACGATGTATATGAACAGTAGTCGACCAATGCGGAGAGCAAGTCGTCTGCTTCTTGCGCAGGAGTGGCGATGACGTCAGAACAACGCCGAGCTCTGATTGGCTCGGATTGAAAGGATTGAGGTCTATTCGCGACTCCAGCAAAACAAACGGCACCTAGCGGGAAAACACTGAACTGGCCGAAACAGGTCCTTTCGCGATTTCTGCTCGTCTCTTCTGACTTCCGTGTTTACATGCTATCGCTGGTTTGCGCGAGAGAACAGTTGTACCGGTGACTGTGTCGTAACCGTAGTATCGCCTTGTGACCCAGGTTGCTCTGCACGCGACCTATGGAACCGCGCGAGTCAGACATTCTGCGTTTATCAATGTTCCTCAGCACCGTGGAAGGACAGTGGGCAGTCCTTCCCTCGTTTCCTCGAAGAAAGTCAAGCCTCTGGAAGCGCGCTTACCCCAACACATCGCCGCAGGTTCGAAACGTGGAGAATAAAAAGTGGGGCGAACCATTTGGAGTCCAATTCCCGCTCGCTGATGCTCCAGCGTTGTGCGTTGAGCTGGCACATGGCACGGCACGACCTGGATTCGACCGCCATATTTGCCCGATAGTGGCGTCCCCTATAGGTCGCTGGAGTCGCGAATACTTCGTTTCAGCTTGGGTCCAGACGCAGCCGATGCTACAAGCGCGAGCATGTGACCCTGAACCAGGGGCGGATCCAGAACTCCGTTTTGGGGGGGCGGAAAATTTTTAAGGATACTATTCTCCCATGCTTTCTTGTGCACCGGCGGGTCCACCCATGTCAAATTGCGCTTCGAGAAGGGGGAGGGGGGGTCGACTTCCGAGAAGGGGGGGGCCGCCCCCGTCGCCCCCCCCCCCTTGGATCCGCCACTGCCCTGAACAGTGCTTGCACCTGCACGAGCGCGCGTGCTTGGCAGGGACGCTGAAAGCCCGCCGAGCTCGCGCTTGTAGCATCGGCTGCGTCTGGACCCAAGCTGAAACGATGTATAGACCTCAATGCTAAACGCCTTAAAGTCTACCCACTATTTTTTTTTTTAATCGGCCAATAAGGGTTTGGCGTTCTGACATTATCGCAACCCATGAGCAAGAAGCAGACGAACTTACGCTCCGCATAATCAAATTTTTATTTTTATTTTTCGCTTCGCTTAAGCCTATCTCGGCGCAGGTGTGGCGCGATTCTTAGCAAGAGTATAGCGCTTTGGCGCAAGATGTAGCAGACTTTCGTTAATGGCGCAATGGACCTTTTCCACAGACCGACGGCACCGGGCGGTGGCTGCACGAACTAAAAATCGAGGAAGCCTGCCTGCGCTATCCAATCGATAATGGGAGCTACGGTATACCAGTTTCTTCGCTCTCTGAGCTGCGGCGCGTCCCCAACGCGACTTTAAAGGGGCATCCGTGGCGTCCACCGAAACGTCATGTTTTTCTTTCCGTCCACTTTCTTTTTTTGCGTAACACAATTATATATATAATGCAATTACGTGTTCTACTCGCTGATCCACAGCCTCCTTCCGAATTTCCTCGATCTTTCGTGCAGACTTCCACCGCTTGGCATCGGGCACTCGCGCGTGCGCAGAACACTTCTCGGAAAATGTCCATTTGGCCCACTGTGACGAACCACTCCCATCACTATAGTCAGTGATTTAGTTGAGTCTGATAGGAAAACCAAGATGGCTGAAGTGTATAGGTGATTTGCTGGCTCTGATTTGCGGATGCGAGCAACGCCGGTTATGGACACCTCTCATTCCATGAGATAGCGAACTTCGGAGCGCGGCCAGCGCTAGGACCAACCAGGGGCGGATCCAAACTCCATCTTGGGGGGGGGGGGGGGGGGGGCGGAACAATTTTTGAGGATATACTATTCTCCCATTCTTTCTTGTGCAAGCGGGGTCCACGCATGTCAAATTGCCCTCAAGAGGTGGAGGAGGGGGTCGAACTTTGTTTGGGAGCTGCCCCCGTGCCCCCCTAGATCCGCCACTGGGGCCAACGAGACAGTCAAACAGCGTCGAAAGTGCAACGTCACTGCGCGCGCTCGCCATTTTTTTTTTGTGGGCGTGTTATTTTTTTTTTTTCTTTTAGTCCAATCAAACGCATAAAGTGTGCCGTGAATTTGCGGTTTTACTCCTCCATTGTGCAGGAGTCCACAGCTTCCAAGAGAGGGCAGTATTTCGATAGAGGTCTATATTAAACGAAGGCGTAACACGAGAATCAAGCAGTCAGCTCGTTTCTACGCCTCGCTATCTTTACGTTCTCGCTTGGGCGTTCTCAGCGTTTCTACGCTCGTCTAGGTCAGATAACGGGAAGCAGTGTGCCGTTAGACCTTCGTAAAATCTTCTCCGATTATTCGCATAATATTATACAGCTTTTCGTGCCTCTCGTTTTATCATTATTATTACTAATAAAAATTGAGCAAATTTGGGCGTCTAAAGATTATCTCAATAGATGCAGGGAATGACGCCCATTCTTCGAGATATCCGGTACAAAGAGACAGGGAAAACAGAAGCCCTGTCATCCTGCGAAGAGCCAGATGAAGTTATCCCACTCGACTGATATGCCGGCATTGATAAGGGCACTCTTCAAATCTTGATTTCATCCCGGACCTATTGGCTTTTTATCGTGGTTGCAACGGCATTGGGAGGCCGATAAGAGTTTAGATTTCTTTACCACTATTGCACGGAATTACAACTACAGAGTTGCCCCCCCCCCTTCCCAACCCCCTGAAAAAAAAATATTTTATTGCAAAAAATAAATCTATCGCCGAACGCCCATTACCTGCCCAAATTAAAGTCCCAAGATAAGGACTTCCCTACAAGTAGCAACATTCTTTGAAGCACCCACAGCGTGACGGTGCAGGTTTTAGAAAGCAAATGGCGGCGCACTGCAGAGGTTTGAACTGAATGCCGCCAGTTTGTTCCAGCGAGATGTGCTTTGTCCATTTGCATTGGTTGTCGTTACTTGTAAAAAAAGTATCAAGGGACTTCAGCCCAAATGCAGCGCTATGCTCCGGATTAGAAGCTTCACCTTCAGCGCGAGCTCGCTGACTTCCGCAGTGCTTTGGTTGCCTGTGCCTGCGTTCACACTTGTGTTCGCAAGGGCAGAAAGCTCGCGATGAAGGCGGAGCTTTCAGTCTCATCTTAAAGGGACCATGAAATGAATTTTCGGCTGGGATAAAATGGGATTTTACGAATCGCATAACGTTTATTTAGTGCGTTAAAATAAAACTGAACCTTAATTCTCCACATAAAAGGGGGAAATTAGTAATACTCCACGAGGAGTCTGACTTTTTTTCTATGGTTCTTGAGGTGAAAACGGATATAGTGCACGAGCAAAGCCTAAAGCCTGCTTTCCGGTACGAAAATTTCGAAAATATAAGCGGACTATTTCGTACCTCTATTTCCTTCGAACTCTCTCCGCCTTTTCACTGCGATGCATCCGCGGTGCCCATGGCCCGTGAGGCGAACCTGCAGCTCACGCATTGGGCACGCGCAACGGGTAGCTCGGACGTCTGCACCCGTCAACAATCAAGTCGGTCGACGAATATCGGAATTCGCGTTCGTGGCCAATGAGCGCCGAGACGGCACTTATCCTCGCTCGCGAATGACAAGTTGCATGGTGTGCTTAATTAGGAAGGACGGTGGAAGCTTGAAGTCACCGTGCCGGTGCCCAAGCACGTGACAACCGCGCGTTATTTTCTTGTTTCGCTTTTGAGGTGAGGATTAAAGCTAAGGACCGAACCCTATGACAAAGTTTCAAAACTAACCAATATCAAGATCAAAAGTTAGAAGTAATGTTCTGAAAATTTCAACGCGAGAATGGAGTCCGTTTTCGCCCCGTTTTCGGTAACTGGCGCCGTTTAGCTCCAGGTATTCGAGAGCTCCTTCGGTAGCCCATTTTCCCATCGAAAACTTCAGAAGATCTCGTATATAACTTTTTGAACAAAAAAACGGTTGCTTCTGAAACATTGGCATCTGGTTCGAGCCACTAGCGCTACGTTTGGGCGGAAAATGGGTGATCAACGATTTATTTTTGCAATAAATTAATTCTTTGTGGGGGTGGGGGGAGGGGGGGACGACAGCGTGGACGACATTCTTATATTCTTAGTGATATTTTAAGAAACGCGCCGAAGAGCCAATCATAAATTGAGAACGTAAGAAGCTACACCCTACGTTTCTTAAGCTGTCGGTGTCCGTAATATTGCCACCATCCGGCACCTTATATCGTCCCTCTTGTGAGTCCCGAATGTCCCTAGTGTCCCCGACCAGTCTTCAGAGACTTAGACCCATGGCTACGTACACCCTTTCAGCACACTTATTGCGAGTAATGCGTACACTTTTTTTAACCGCGAAATATAGGGTGTCGTTGCGTGGATCACACCTTATCCTTGAAAGGTGTTAAAAGAGCGGAAAAAAGTATGCTATATTTATTTTTACCGCAAGTCCAGACTCCAGACGCATCCGACTCTACCACCTGATGAGGCCAATCAGACAGCGATCATGGTGTTCGCCGTGTTTCTCCGCCTGTTCTATCATCGTTTAACCAATCATAAACAAACAAAAAAAAAGACCGCTTCTTCTGGCTGCGACTTGAGCACGTGAACTCTGCTCGTTTTTCTCCAACTTTACAACAACTGCCATTGCAAGTAGAAAAAAAAATCGAACGCGTGTTTTATAGGTTAGGAATGAGAATGACAAGCGGCATTTACTGAAAGTAGAAAAAATATTTTATCGCCTCTTTCAAGCTAGTTGTTGCTATGACACCCCTTGCCCCGCTATAAGCTGATTTACATCTTTAAGGGTGTAAAATTTTCTAGCGTGCAATGCGGCAGGCAAACCGTGACCGAGCGCAAGGCCGTCAAGGCCGCGAGCGCAGCCAAACCCTACTACCCTCCGCTCCCATCCTTTCCCCTCTTGTCCGGTGGAATACGTGGAGCAGTGTGGCGCAAGCTTTCCCTTTTGCGGAGGTCGCCCTTTAACTTCCAGACGATATCCGCGAACGAGCGAAATCAGGAAGCGGTACTAGACCCAATCTGCCCGCTTTGCGATAGCCCGACCAGAGCGCACGCCTGTCTTTGCACCCGGCGACTGCTGCGTCCGCTCGTCGCCGGGCGTTGGCGCTAGAACTATTTCAGGGCTCGCGAGGGACCGCAGCATCTCGCTCAACCCCCGATGGACCACAGCCCGAAGCTACGGGCCACCAGGTCCAATCGTGAGCCAGTTAGAGATCACGTGGTACATTCGCCGTGCGTGTATCAGATAGCCGCGCGGCGTGGTTTTTGGATGACTCGTGATTGTTCCTAGTGGTCCGTGTAGCTTCGGCTGTGGTCCGTTGTGGAGTGAGACGATTGGGAAGCATCGGTGCAGAAGATAGCCGCGTACCGTCTCTCTGATAGCCCGAGAGCTCGAGATGAACGCTAGCAGAACTCACGTACTCCGCTATCAATGCTCAATTTTCGCTTCCATATCAAGTAAACCTTGGCCTTGCGAACACAATTTTTTTTCTTTAGATTCTGTTCCTTTTTTTTATTATTAATCCCGTGGGGACAGAAATAGAGATCTATGTCCGAATTTTTTTGCTATTATATTACGAGGGCGGCTTTTGCTGATATACTCCGTAACAAGGCCGAGCACAGTGAAGGGTTAGGAGACACGCCAACAGAAAGACACAGACTGTAAAAGCTGAGATTCGAGAAAGATACTAAGTAGAATTTTCTTCTTTTTTTTTTTCAGCTCGAATGTATTTTTTTTGGTAACCCTATATGGTTTTGAGCCGAAGCGGCGGCGTATAGTCGTCAGTGCTGCCATTTCGTCAAGCACCGTTCTGTGAACTGTGCTACCCCGTGCATGGCGGAGATGGCAGCGCACGCGGCAGCCATGCGGAGGGACGGGGTTGTAACCCCACTATGCCCGGCTAAGTGTTCTTTTTTCATTTTTTTATTGTTTTTATTCATATCTCGCCTGTCATCGTGTCAGCTCGTTCAGAACCAGACTTGCACATAACGCGTTACGTTACAAGAAAGGCGTCACTTCTACTAGTTACTTTTTCCGGTAACAAGGATACGACTATACTCCGCTTCACCGTAAAGGTCCGTTCACACCCTTGCGACCGAGTGCGACCGAGTACGACCGAGAGAGACCAGACCGGTTTTTAAGCCTTCAGCGATCTCTTAGGACCAGCTCCGCTGTATAGCGTATCCGATCCTAAAAACCGGTCTGGTCTTACTCGGTTGTACTCGGTCGCAAGAGTGTGAACGGCGCTTAAGTCCGGGCGCAGCGGATGCTACGAGGCAGCGGAGCCAACCCAAGGCCGTGTGAGCGTCACGTGACCTTGGAGAAGAGGCACAGCGACGCGCGGAGAGCGTATCACGGACTGCGTCCACAGAGCGGGATTGGCTAGGATAACTCATAGCGTCCGCTTCGTCCGGACGTCAGATGAAACGGAGTATGGTTACTTTTCGAGAGAAAGAGTAACGTATTTCCGTTACTTTTCGATGGAGTATGGAGCAACGCTATGCAGTTACTTGTGGAGAGGATTGTGTACAACGCAAGTTACCTTACTTGGTTTTTATCTCAGCTCGCGCCTGTGACTTTCACAGAAGAAAAAAAAAGTTTTAACAATAAAATGAAAAAAAAAGAGATGCGCATGAGTTTAATACAAAACTAGGCATCATTAAAGACACGAAATATTGAAAGACGGCTACCGCGGCAGAAAAATGGCACATTCAAAGCAGCTCGCTACTTTCGAGCTCTATAGTAACGCGGTCCATTGTGAATCTCGGTAACGAGTACTTAGTTACTTATTGAGCGAGTAACGATTAATGTTATTTAGTTACTTTCTTTTTTTTTTTAATAACGTGTACGTGTTTGTTTAGAATTATATGGAACGTACCACGTGAATAAAAGCAGCAGGGGCGCGCTGTTTCGGGTCAGTCGCCTTTCCGCCCCCGACGCAGGATGCGCGCTACCATCTTCCTTTTATTTTCCGGCACGAGTTCGCCGATTAAACTTTTGCTTTTTTTATTCATTTGCTATTTTTTGTGACAGTGGTTTTGTGTAGCATGTTCTCTTGTAGCGCTACTGTATACAAACATCGCACTGAAGGTTTCGTGTGTTCCTTAAATGTGTAGATATCTTTTTAAAGAGATTATACTACACACACAAAAAAAAAAAAAACGGGGACAAGAATTTGAGTGGCACGGAGGACAGGGACGCCCTGTCCTGTGGGCCACTCATCTTCTTGTCCTCAATTTTCTTTATTTTTTCTTTCCTTTCTTTCTTACTTTTTCTTTTTTTTTCTTGAAGAAAATAGGGTATGCATATTTTTTTAATATGTAAAATAACAACCAACCAGCCCAACTCGCTGTCTTAAAGGAAGCATAAAATGAATTTCCAGGCTGGGATAAATTGGGATCTTACTATTCGCATATCGTTTGGTGCGCCAAAATAAAACTAGTGCACGAGCGTAGAAAACTCCAAAGCCTTCTTTTTCGGTACGAAAATTTGAAAAATATAGTGAACCTATTTTCTTACCTCCTTTTCTTCTAACGTTTTCTGTCTTTTCACTGTGATGCATCCGCGAGTGCTCGAGCACGTCAGCCGAACCTGCAGGTCATGCATTGGGCAGTAGCACTGCGTCATTCGGACCTATGCGCTCGTCAACGATCACTCCGTCGACGACAGCACTGAGAATGACAAGTGATATGGTGTGCTTAAAAAGTACGGTCTAAAGCAATCTAAAGTCACTAAATATGCTACGCTCCAGAGTAACGACACTTAGCCATCTTGTGGCTTAAAATCATGGTGGCCAGTTATCTGAAACCTTATCTGAGATCGCATAAAACGCTTTTCCGTCCCCTCCAGTCATTTCAAAACAGTTTAGGACAGAGCAAAACAATATCACATAAGGTTGCTAACACCGCATCTAAAGCTGAGGAAGTCGCATTTTTGAATTGTGGCGATCGACAGTTGTGTCTGCTCCGCACTAAGCACCAAGATGGCGGCGTCCACAACAATACCGGGGAACAGAGTGCCGATACTCTAAGCGTAGCTCACTCAGTGGTTCTAGGAGGCACTTTTCATAGCCACGCGCTCGTGCTCACGCCTTAGTCAGCACTGCAGATGTTTGTGAGATCCATGCAGTATAGCCGGTATAGAATATTTTTTTCCGAATAGAAGAACATGAAGGTAAGAGCAGGAGGAGAAAACAGAGGTGTTAACAAAGGCGCCCGGCCTCGCGGTTGGTTACTCTGACTTGAGGAAGGGGACGGGGAGATGAAAGGTGGAGGACATAAAGAGAAGAGGAGACGCGATTAACGTAACGAACACCCGCGTTCACACTGCGAGCACAGAGCCCTCTGCCTACATAATCGCGAGAGTGTCGAAATCTCGAAAATAATAAAAACTAAAAACACTAAAATGACGTCGTTTTGCGTGACACCAATGTTCACGCACATAACGCGAGTTGGGTGAACCAGCACGATCGAAGTTC
>JAZHYW010003160.1:0-17779 GCA_037355805.1 Ixodes ricinus
ATCATAAATGCAACACAGATGCTAAGATCCCCAAAGCTGAAGTTAAAAAAAACGCGTATCTAACAAAATGATGACAACACATGGAGGGGTTCTGGGCTCGAAAGTACTAACGACTTATCATATCGCAGAATATAAAACAAAAAAATATCAGCAATAGCGTCTTTTAATTTGAGGAATTCGCAGAACAGTGAGCTAATAGGACGTCCCTAAGGTTGCGAAAAATTCACGATTAAGTAATTAAACATTTGTTTCGGGTGTTAAAAAGTATTTTTAATGTATATTTCGTCGTTCTCGACGTGAGCGTCGACGGACATAGCGCCGCTGCTTGCGCCCCTGTCGAGGTGAGCACTACTTTTTACACGTTCTAACGACACTATATCGCGCTATAGACTCGTGTATTTGGCCCGCATGCAGCCTCGAGCGAGCTGCTTCGAATGTCGAGGCAAGACAAAGCAACGGCGAAGCAATCGCGACATGAGAACCGACTGCGCCTCGATCTGGCCGACCGCGCTCGCTCTGCTGAAATGTGAGCGTGGGAATTCCGAGCACCGTTAGCTCACTGGTGTTGCAAGAGGCTGCTTTGTCGTTGAGACCTTGCAAACGCCTGCGGAGCCGTTCCAGTGCTTGGCGCATCTCCTGCGCAGCATCGCAACCTTTTTGGCGCCTGATAGGCCAAGAGAGCCCGTAGCATGTGCAGCGGTTCATTCTAAGTTGAAGCAGAGTAGCCGCGAAGTACGTGAACCGTTGCGACGATGCGTGATCTTGAAAAATAAACAGAGAAAAATTATTTCGCATGTTTTTCCAGTTTCAGATGTGGCGATTTGAGACACGAATGCTGTAAATGTCATGGAGGGATCAATTTGTTGGAACTATTATTGCGTTCATTCGGTCTTCCTCTCTACAGTAATGAACTTATTTTTTTTCGAGACTTGCGCTTTTCTAGAGAGCTTCGTGACAACGCCAGTCGTTCCTTGGCTCACTGAATCCTGCAAAGCCAATAAACAACACCCAAAACCACTCCGTTGTAGTTCGGTGGAATCCTGGGGCCAGTGAATACAGTGAAGCGCCACAAAATTCTTAAATGTTGGTGGCCGCCCGCCTGTCTACCCTGGTCGGCTCGGACCAAAAAGAGACAAAAGGCGCCAAGAAAATCCCTTTCCTGGCAGTTCCGTGTAATTCCGGTGCCCAGGAAATACAGCCAGATGTCATGCTGGCAGTTCACCGAATTCCTGGGCAGTCCCGGTCCAGTCTACTACGGCCAAAGCCCAATCTTGGCCAGATAGCTAGTCTAAGCAAGTGTGCTGCCTGGGGTGTACCATGTTGTAAACTCCTTCATCAAGAATCTGTTCAAAATGCAACTTTCGAATTGACACCTTTACCCTCAAATAAGTATTTAATAAAGTTCGCCAATTAGTATTAATTAATGAATAACTCTTTTATTTACAGCGTCTTCCTAGCAGCCCTTTTATCAAGACGCCTTCTTACAACAGTAATTTTTATTGCCTAGAGTACTTCATTCGTTTTTAAAGCTCGGTTCCGGAAAACGAGGCTCCCTGATACCTTGCGCCAACAAATGTTGGTAAACCATTCGCTAAGAGAGGCCAACGTTGGTCAGCCTAAGCCAGTCGATTACCAATGATGGTAAGCCATTGGCTAAGACAGGCCACTGTTGGCCAGACTAAGCCAATCAATTACCAACGTTGGTGGTAGGCCACTGGCTAAGACAAGCAAATGGTGGCCAGCTTAAACCAATCGATTGACAACGTTGGTAACCCATTGGCTCTATTACAGTTTATATTTCTGAGGCCGTTGTCACTACCGTGGTCATTACTGCAGTTGTATTTTGTACGCACTATGAAGTCAATTTTGGGCAAGCAGACATAATGCCCCAGCTTCTTCAGTTATATGTTGCGTGATAACCTTTGTTTGCAGATTGAAATGCGCATCAACATATGTCACCTCCTACCTCAAACATAGGGTGTTCGAGATCTTAATTCAACGTGATTTTTTATTCGTGAAGACATGTAATAGCTTAATCAATCGCTGGATATTTGTTTTAAGGTTTTGTTGTTTGCTAAAAAATATTAGTGCTTTTTATTTATTTTCAATTTTGTCCGGTTCGGCCTGAATTATAGGCCGTGTTTTGCGGCTCAGCAAAGCGGGTTGCTTTGAGATTTTCAAGATCACATACAGCTGACAATACACCCGTGTCGTAGATACTGGGGAGGCGGGTGGTGCTTTCAGGGTTGAACCCTGCGTCCCCCCTCCCCCCCCTTGGAAACGTTTCCTGGCTGCGTCGCTAAATGGGCATAAGAGAATAGGCACTATGCTTTTTGGCCTTATGAACATACACACAAATCGAAAGAAGCGTGCATTTTGTACTTCGTGGGGAATTTACTGAGCATAACTATCAGTTTTGGGATGACGCGCGTTAGTTATAGTCGGTGACAGGTGGTAAAAGCTCCTCCCATCTCTTTCCTCTTTTCCAGAGCGAAGGATCGGGAGGAGGCGATCTCCTCCTCAGCGTTTACTTTTAACCTGTCACCGACTACGGCGTTTTTCGTTGTGGACCTTCAAAATTGCTACAGCTCGCAATGCATACAGCGTTCTAATTCAGTTGCTAACTTGCTGTGCGCGTGAAAACAGAAGAATCGTTCCCCGCCCACCCGGAGCCATAGCTACAGACTGTTCTCAGCGTGCGCGATCAGCACATTAAAAAAACTAAGCCAATTATTTTTAACGTTGGTAAGCCACTGACTAAGACAGGTCAATGTTGCCCAGCCTAAGTCAATCGATTACCAATGTTGGTAACCCATTGGCTATGACAGGCCAATGTTGACCAGCCTAAGCCAATCAATTACCAATGCTGGCAACTCATTGGCTAACATAGACCAATGTTGGCCAGCCTAAGCCAATTAATTACCAATGTCTTTAACCAATTGGCTAAGACAGGCCAATGTTGGTCAGCCTAAGCCAACCGATTGCCAACGTTGGTAAGCCATTGCTGAGATTGGCCAATGTTGGCCAGCCTAAGCCAATTGATTCCCAACGTTGGGAAGCCATTGGCTGAGATAGGCCAAGGTTTGCCAGCCTAAGCCGATCGATTGCCAACGTCGATAAGCCGTTGACCAAGACAGGCCAATGTTGGCCAGTATCAATCAATCAATCAAATATTTATTCAACATCGCACAGATGTTGGGGGCGCAGACAAAAAGCCTATAAAAGGCTTGACTGAGGGTCTGCGCCCCCTAATACCAGTGTACCACCAATATTGGTAGTACGATGGCCATTTTGGCCCAACATTGGACCATTGTCTGCCAATTAAATACCAATGTTGGCCCGACGACGTGTGCTTTCTGGGAAGTTTACAGATGCAGTCCTTGTCTCCTCCCGCCTGCTTCCAGAGCTACCATTGGCGGGAAAATTGTCACGGAACCGCCCGCTGCGAGGAACACGCCTACAACCTGGGATATAAATAAGCCAGAAAACTTTCCCCACCTCAGACTAGCAATCGCCACTTTAAGATTCTTGAAGCAAGAAAGCCTTACGTAAGTTATCCTCGATATTGCAGCACTTTTGTTTTAGTTTTTGTCGCAATGCCGCACAGTTGGAGGCGCCTAAATTTAAATTTGTAATTGTGAAACTGTATTCATAACACCCTTTGTTCGAATAACGGATTGCTGTAGGTGGGTTTGCTGAGCTAGGTTGTCGTGTTATTACTGCCGTTTTCTCTGAGATATTCTAATGTTTCCAAGGATAAAAGAAAACTAATTATGTCTCTAAATGCACATTAAAGATTGCGCTCTGACACGCCATATATCACTTTAAGGGCTCTCTCAGATATTTGAGAAATATAAAGGCAACATATATTAATGAACTGAATGTAAGTGCGGAAACGATCTAGCGTATAGTGATCACGATAAAAAAATAACACTACAGGTAAAGAAAAACGACACAAGCTTGAGACATTTCAGTCTTTGTTTCGTTTTTTATCTGCTTTCTCGGGTCCTGTGTCCAGACATGTACGCAATGTGTTACTAGTAACGAGTTCCTTCTACATTGTTCCTTTTTCGGTAACAAGTAAGCTATTTAGTTACTTTATTTTAAAAAAATTAACGAGTGACGTACTTAGTTACTTTTAAAGCCAAGTAACGAGTAAAGGAATTTCGTTACTTTTGAGGAGTAACATGTACAACAACGTAGAAACCGCCTCGTTTCAATTCTAACCTGACTATCCGTTTGTTCCGACAAGGGTAAGTGGGCAACCCGAAAACAACTTAACAACATGACAGTATAGCAACGTTTATCGCTGAACACGTCAGTCAAACTCTGCAGGTGGAAATGTCCTTCACCTAGAGAAAACAATAAGGTTCGTTGGCTGAAGCCTGTAACATTCTGTACAGACTACAGACCGAATGTAAACCCGGAGATTTCCAACGCGGGAGGGCACAGAACCCATGGTGAACTTCGAACTTTACAAGCAGAAAGAACAAACGTGAAAGGGGAATCCCAGTCTCACCAGCTCTTCCTGAAGCACAACACTGCTGCTCCTTCGAGCGCGTCAGTAGAACCACTCTTCAGCGTCGCCGGAGTTCTATTGTCAAGGAAGTTGGGAAACTTAACTGATGAAAACTTCGAGACGCTGCTACTTAAGTGCAACGACTCCTGAATATAAAACAACAAACCATGAAACAAAAGCAGTTGTTTATTTCGTCGTCGAAGTAACCAGAGAAGTGATTCACTACTATTGAGGTAAACTAATCCGTTCATTTTGAGAATCCGTAACGAGTAACGTATCTATTTACTTTTTGAGCGAGTAACAAGCAACGGAATTTAGTTACTTTTTAAGTGTAACATGTACATGTCTGATTTTGTCATTTTGAACCTATGTTACATGAGATTTTGTTCGCTGTTTGTTTTGTTAGTCCCATCTAAATATTTCTTTGGATTCTTTCTGGCATAAAAACAATTATCAATTCAATATTCCGGTTGACATTCTCAAAACTATCCTTCGTAAAATGTTACAAATATGCTCCGGTCTTTTGGGGCCTTTTTTCTTGTCTTAAACAGGGCTACGTATCAAAATATCACAATATCAGTATCAACTTTACTAGTCCGCCATCTTGCCTTGACGTCAGATGTTGTAAAAACATCGGTATTTAAGGGAAGCTTGAGCCTGGCTCGCCCAGCGTCAGAAGCCGTCGCGATCGTTCGTGGAAAACAATGGACTCGGTTTAAAATCTCGGGCTGAACTGGAAACATTTGCTGCTCATTGCATGAACTCATAAGCTTGACGAAGCTGAGTCCATTGTTTTCCACAGACGATCGCGACGGCTTCTGACGCTGGGCAGCAAATCGTTTAAAATCTCGGGCTGAACTTGAAACATTTGCTGCTCATTGCATGAACTCATAAAAGCTTGACGAAGCTATTTGCCATTCGCGTTTGATCAGCAGTCATTGCCTCCCTATGTTGCACCCCACCCGTTAAAAGACATATGCAAATTAAAACAAATTAAGCATTGCTACCTGGAAATTTACTGGCATTTCCAGGTAGCAATGCTGGGGAAGACACTGCTGCTTCACGGTAGCCCTATTACCGCACATTTCAGAAAACGAGAAAACAAAGTGCATACATAAGGGATATTTGCAAAGGCATTTCATAATAACTTGGTTTGAAACGTACAAGTAAGCGAAAGTACAAAAAATGAGAAGTGGAATACCAAAATGACGTACAAGAAACACGCTAAGGGTTATTTGTTACAAAAATGTATGCTGAAATGAGATCCCATTCTCAACAGCTGTGTGAATATGTACCCACCTAGATAGATACTAACCAGATGACTGGCCAGTGCTGCTCTGACTGTAGTAAAATAAAATATTATTTCACTTGCAAAGAAAGACATTCAGAAAACGTCACAAAGACAGTAAAAGGCCTGCTCAGTTCATATTGCATGGGTGGAGGGGGGGTACTTGTTCTACACAGCGTGCGGAAATGTTAAGAAAACAAAAAAAACTGCATTTTATTTTAAGTAAGTCAAAACAAAATATCAAAAAGAAAAAAAAAAACGTCCGGTGCATTGGTTCAATTTCCATCCCTGCCCGTTTCTATCTGGATAAGAATCATAACCGCACGCGCTTGTGTATAATTACTGCACGATGCACGTTAAAAAACCCAGGCCAGCAGTCGTACTACACTGGATAAATTGCTCATTTATATTAAAGAGAGCTTTATGATGTCTGAATATCTACACGGCAACTTTTTGATGATGAAAGTATGTACAAAGCGTGGAAAACACTTTTATATGCTGCCACACAAATAAAAATGTCTTTCTCGATAAAAACAGAGTGTGCTTGTATGGTTAACAGAATCAAAGGAAAGCAACAAAAATTGAGACGAAGACAAGAGGAGATGTGTCTTAGTCCTATTTTTTGTTTATTTTCCTTTAATTCCCGTAACGAGTCTTTCAAGCTGGCATAGGGCGACTGCGGCGAGCAGGGCACGGCGAGGAGGCGAGCAATGCGACCCCAAAGAGCAGGACGTGCTCGGCAAGTGGAGGCAGCCACCTCTCGGATTTTGTAACGCCGCATTGCTAGTCTGTCCTTCTTTGAGGCTTCTAGTGTTCATGTTGGAGTCGCTGCTGTCAGAGCCGCCATCATCGTCTTCGGAGTCTGACTCCTCCGACACAAGTGGCTCAGGGGCAGTCTCCGGGATGGTGCTATATAAGCACACGTTGTGTAAAATAGCACATGCCGTTGCACTGTTGCACGCTCTTTGTGGATCGTAGTGTAGGGTCCGGTATCTTTGCCGACACCGGAACCTGTTCCTGCGCATGTCAATGCACCGCTCAACAACCGAGCGTGTTGAACGGTGCTTCTTGTTCAGTTCGGCCTCGGCTGTGTGACCAGAGGGGTTTCCAGGGATAGTTGTGAGCAGCCAGAGTTCTAGTGGGTAGTCGCTGTCACCCGCATAAGAAAACCGCACAGAATTTGCAAATAATGTTTGTGCATAACCTTTCTAGAGGTCACCTAAAAGCACCTATGCACTAAAACAGGGCTTCTATGGCTAATGCAGCCCTTACTTGCAGCTACTAGCTTGTGGGCTCTTATGACATCTTAAAAACCTAAGAGCTGGCAGCCATCTTTGTCGGAAACATTATGGTGGTGTTCTCCTTGAATTGCCTAACAAAAAAAATCATACGTTGCAAAGCAACAAGCTACCTTATTTTTTTCTTCTGAGTTTTCAGTTTTTGTTAAAGTGAACAATCAGTAGCTTTTTGAGTTTTTTTATAAGCATCATATTTGAAGTCACAGCTGTAGTATGACTATATTGTACGGGATTCTTGAATGAGAAAATATATAAACATGCTTACCAAATTCAGAGGCATGCAGTTCATTTTATATATAAATGTTACTGCTGGTGTTATTCACCTACCTATTAGAGCTGACAACACTATAGCTCTAGAAACTCAAAGGAAGCTAGCTTGATAAACATTTATTTATGAGCTTTGGTTTACAGCACATTGCTGTAATCTAATGGAAATAATTGCTATATCTATGTGCCTCAAACAGACTGTGTCAGTGAATTGAACTCCCGCGGGCCAGAACAGAATTTACCTAGACGTAACGCCGGAATTATTAATCGTGCTTCCGCTCGTCAGCCAGATCTTGAATCATCTGAATGTGACGTCGTAAATCCTAATCAAGCTTCAGCTTCGTCATAATGTTCTAGGAGGGGTGAGGCTGCTACTACCAATACTTTGCCTGATAATAATATTTCTGTTCTTTTACCAACATTAGAAGCATTATGAATAAACGGGATGATCTGTCTTCAGTTGTGGACTCTTCTAACGCGGATATTGTCGTGTTAAGCGAGACATGGTTGTCCAGTAAGATACGTAACTGTGAAATTTTGCACTGTCAGAGACGTTTCAACTTATATCGTCATATCGTCACGATAAGGATGAAAGAAGGGGTGGCGGGGTGTTGGTCGCAGTAGCAGAAAATGTACCATCGTTTCACATCAATATTGTTGCAGAACTCGAGCTACTATGGGCTGGTCTCCAGTTAAAAAATAAAAAAATATATTTTAGGCGTGTGTTATCGCCCTCCCTCTAGCAATACCGCGTTTATAACGAATCTTCACGATGCGATCAACGCAGTCATTGCTCGTTTCCCGAATAGCACCAGATACTACTGTTCGGTGATTTCAACTACCCATCTATAATATGGTCAGACAAGGGTGCAAACCTTAGTCACGTTCTCTTCCGATTGTAGTGACTTTTTGAATCTTTGTTTAGATTTAAATTTTTCTCAAACTGTTAGAAAACTGACGCGTACGACTTCAACAACTCCTGCTGTGCTTGACCTCCTATTAACAACATCACCTGAGCTGATCTCCTCGTTAACTTACATGCCTGGTCTTAGTGAGAATGCCCTGCTACATTTCTTGTTACACATTCCTGGACGCAATAAGTCAAATCACATGAAAATATTTTATGGCAATGCAGGACTGATTTTGACTCAATCAACAACGAACTTTGTCATTTTCTAGAGGAATACAAGGTTGTTTTGCTGAGCGCTCAGTTGATGGTAACTGGTGTTTATTTAAAGGGGTGATGCAACGACTTTTGTATTTTGCGCAAATACCGCTTAGAACGGATCCCTGACGTTAAAGGAGTCATGAAACGCTTTTCCAACTTTTTCCTGTCTAGCTTTCCTCCTCAACTCATAAATCGCGCATTCTACCAAACAGTTCAAGAAGACGGAAAGGGGAGTCCCGTCTTGCTCGGACTCTCGTTTGTCTAATCCGGACATATCCATTCTCCCCCTAGAAGATTAGCCGTCGCTCAAAATCCAGACAGAAGTTGCTTTCCCCACCCCGTTCACCACGAAGCTGACAGTGCTGTGGAAGCTACGTGCTCTTTGGGCAAGCCACACTTTTGCCACGTGATCACGCTCTCTCGCGCATACCCACGCGCAGAGAATGAGGTCAGATGGTGAAAGGGAGGCGGCTGATTGGTCCGGCAAGTGCGTAGCTTCCACCACAATGTCAGCTTAGGGGTGAAGGGATTAAGTGAGCTCCGGTGTCGTGTGACGTTCGTATGGGCCCGGTGACGCGCTGCGGGGGCTGGTGACGCGCTGCGGGGTCCGCGGATGTATCACAAAGAAGAGGCAGCGAGCTTACGAAGGAAAGGAGGTACGAAATAGTCCGCTGTTTTTTTCAAATTTTCGTACCGAAAGCCAGGCTTTTGACTTTCTACTTTTTTTCTTTTGGCCCACTGAACGATGTGCTATTAGTAAAATACCAATATAAATTGATATATTGCAGTCCAAAATTTGTTTCATGGGTCCTTTAATGACCTGTGAAATACCCGTTCGTTTTTCACCACACGCAATCGAAGTCGCAGAAAGAAATAAAGAAAACAGAACAGAGTTCACCCCCTCAACTCGCAGCCAGAACAAGCGGCCACATGATTTGGAGCCGATTATATGCCGCCACTGATCTCCACTATAGTAGAGATCAGTGTATGCTGCCAATGTTGATCATAGCCATGCGCTGGGGTTGGCAAGGCACAGGACACGCGCTGAGTTCTAGACATTGTTATGGTTCGGCTGTTGTCGTCATTGCAGCGATTGGACACAGGACCCTACCCGAATGCTGCACAAGCTATCGATTATCACGTAGCCCAAACCGAGTGTCCACGCCATGCTCGGTTCGAATCTATGAGCCGCATTCAAATATCGTCACTGGGCGGTACTGCTACCGCCCAGCTACGTCATCAGGTTTTGCGAAGGCGAGATTGAATGAAAACAGTAGGTTTTGTCCTCAAATTACAGCGCAACAAAACGTTTCTTGGTCAGTGGCGTTGCGTGCGAGTATTCTTGAATCCCACTAGTGCCAATAAGCTCGTGTAAAGTGAAAAACATTCTAATTGAATATCGTTGCACCGCCCCTTTAAAGAAAAACGTTATGTCACTCATGAACGCACATGTTCCCCTTCGCGTGGTATCTTCTTCACCAGAAGCTCCAAGGTACAGCGTGACACTGAAAAAGCTGTCAAATAAAAAACGGCTATTTTGCGCCGCAAAGCTATCGGACAATGTGCAACGCTGGGAAGCCTACCATGTTGCAGCTAACGTATATAAGCAATCAGTCGAAGAGGCAAAATTACATTACTTTAACAATACGCTGCCGTCGATGTCACTTAACAATCCGCGTCAATTTTGAAAAGTTATTAACCCTCCTTCTAGTCCTGGCATAGTACTTAGAGACACTCATGGAGAGGAGGTGCCCAGTGAACTGTGTTCTTTCGTGTTAAATGATGTGTTTGTTGGATCATTTTCATACATGGTCACCTCAGATTGTCCGGTATTTAGAACTTATGATTTTTTGCCCGTGTTTCTTGTTATCATAGACTGTGAAAGTATATCTAACATTATCGAAAACATTAAAAACAATACGACAGCAGGCATTGATAATATTAATGCTAAGTTTTTGAAAAACAATAATAGGTACTCATGCGTTATCTAAATTCTTTTCGCAATCACTTGAACAAGGAGAATTACCAAAAGATTGAAAGGTGGGAAAGGTTATCCCTCTCCACAAAGAGGGCGATAAGCATAACCGTTTAACCTTTCGTCCCATTTCTTTAACGAGCATTGCTTGTAAAATCCTTGAGCACATCATTTATACTAACATTTTCAATTTCCTAAAATCAAACTCCTTTTTAACTCAGCGCAACATGGATTTGGAAGGTTTTATTCATGTGAAACTCAACTCCTAACGTTTACTCATAACCTCACGTAACACTTGACAGGAGTTCCAGCGCTGACTGCATATTTCTTGATTTCTCAAAAAGCTTTTGAAAAGCTTCGTCACGCGCTGCTTCTTCATAAACTCCGTAAACTTAAGGTGCAACCCCACCGTGCATGACGCTTTGGTGCTTTTTTGACGGTTTATAACTTTCTTTCTATGTATCCTAGAATTATAAAATTAATGTCAAATTAAAGAGCTATTTTTCAACAATGCTTTAATGTCTCGATATTACGGTTATTTTTAGTTGCTAGTTAATTATTCAACTTTTAATAGACCACAGTCTCTAATATTCAAAAAAATATTTCGTGATGTTATAACGTCCCATCGTTCACGTTATTTTACGTGAGCGTTCGGTTGAATATATTGAATTAAAAAAGTAAGCAACAAATTGCACAGATAATGTACATTTTAAAATTAAAATAAAGATTAAATTGGCATTATTTTGTAGTGCTATAGAAACGGAATCACGTCAACTAATCAAATTTACGAGACATTAAATTATGAAGCATCCTTCGATATTACATTTTCCAGAACTTCCATATTGATATATTATGCTTTAAGAATGTTATTAGACCTCAACCTTTTCCCATTCAGTTACGACAAATTACAGTTTCTTAATATAAAATACAGATAGCGACACGTGTTCAAGAATAGCTTAATGTGCATTTTCCGTAGTGTGCCGCTTGGAACGCCACGTGAAAGACAGAAAAAGCGCCAGATGTCAGCGTATCCGATGCTCGGGTGCCAGCAGTGAGCGAGCCAAACAAAAAACAAACAAAACAAATTAGTCGTTAGTTGTTTATACAGCAGGAGTTTAGTCTGCCCAGAACATGGCGACATTGTTACCCACTGTAGATAAGCAATTTAGCCAGTGCGGTACAACCGCTAGCCTGGGGTCTTTAACGTGCACCACGCAGTAGTGATACACGACCGCACGCCAGTACGATGCTCATCCAGATCGAAACGGGCAGGGGTGGGGATTGAACCCAGGATCCCTGGGTTCTGCAGCGCGAGGTTTCGCTCCACGTGCTCCGAGCTGGTGTGCGCTAGCCCACTCGGCCACCGATCCCCCGAGCGAGCCGGAGATGTCAGAACAACAAGCGCGAGGCTGCGGGTGCACCACAGCTGCTTTGGCGCGCGTTCTACTGTGCGTCGGTACCACGGTGGTCAGTACACATGCCTATGGTGGCTATAATGGGCACAGCCAGCACTACCACTACGGGCTGATGAAGCCGCTCAAGCACCGCCAAGAGTGCGAGATCTAGCAGTTCGTTCTCTTTCTGTGCCTGTGCAGTAGGGCTAAACGAGAGCCACTAAATAAGTTGTGCTTCATAGACATCTTGGTGCTTAAAATGATGTTTCTCAGTTATCTGAAGCTTTATCTGAAATCACAGGAAACGCTTTTCCGCCCTCCACAAATCTTTAAACAGTTCGCGGCAAAGCAAAGCAATATTACGTGAGCTTCCTCACACCGAAACGAATGCTGAGGGAGTCGCACTTTTGAATCATGACGATCGGCAGTTGCGTTTTGATTTGTACATACCACCAAGATGGCGGCGCACACAAAGAAATTGGGGAAAAGAGTGCCGGACTCTAAGCGTAGCTCATTTGGTTTAACTCACAGGCTAAACGAAGTGGTGGGGGATAGTTGGCCGAGTGTGTTGTGGCACCGCAGATCAAAGCACGTGGAGAAATGCAGAGTGCAAGCTCCGTTCAAAGCACAGAGCTGCGCGCTGCAGAATCCTGCTGTTCATACTCCGACGTTGAGTGCAGTGAACGCAGCGGCGTCAGCGCACAACGCCTTCACTGGCCTGCGAGCAGGAACTCGATATCTGCGACCAATCAGTATCTGCGCGTTGCGCTACCGCCGCGCCCATCGACGTTACGTTGTAGTATAGCCTCACCGTAAGAAGCCCCTCAATGTGTTTGCGTTGGTCTTTGAAGTAACGTCAAATGTGCCAGTGCACGAGGCCCGTGTCTCGAGCGGCCCTTGAAGGTAAATGGCGGCGCAGCACTAAAATGACTGGCCCTTGAAAGCGAATGTCGGCAGAGCACCCGCTCGCGGCACGTGTCTTGCGCGTTTCCACAACAATGGTTGGTGGTACTTGTAAAAAACGGGGGGACTTTAGCAGGGACCCTTGGTTCTGTCACACATCTGCATCTATACCGTCATGCGATCGTGTATCACATATGCTGCGTAATTCACGTTCAAGGTCCTGAGCTAACAGTTGTACTGCACTCTTTATAATCAACAACGGGTAACAATGTCGCCCTACGAAACTTCCGCTTTCTAAAAAACTAACGAATAATTTTGAATGCGCCGTTACATTTCATTTTTATGTGTGTTCGCGTGTTCGTATTTTTTTGTTTGTTTTTTGTCTACATCTTTGATTATGGGGCTTTTACTTATGCTGGAACAAACTATAGTTGTCGAACATCTGGAGATTATTATATAACCAAGAAAATGGCACGTGAACGCCAAAGGTAAAAAGCAAACAAACATAGAGGCACTTAATAAAAAGAAATTAAATAATTGAATTGATTATAATTGTGTTCTAAGATGTATGAGCGCTCCAAAAGCTGTAAAAGCGAGCTTCATGCTTTGAACAGTGCGCTTGTTCACAGGAAGTAGTAGTTCAGGGCAGCATGCTCGCGCTGGTTTGATCCGCTTCGCTCGCACGATAAAACCAAATACTTTACTGGTAATGAATTTAGTCAAACAAAGCATTACCTTCTGCATATGTGCATAGCCCTCAGTTTTCACGTGATTCAACACTTGTTTATCATTATTGTTTTCGTTTCTTACTGTGATTCAGCTCGTGCTCTTTTGTGTGCTACATGCATTGTAGACCAAGATAACCCAAAACATTCTATATCGGAAATTGTAAAAAAAAAGAAATCTGCTACATTTTACGTATGCCACAACAAATGCAAAAATATTGTAAACTTCACATGTGGCCACTTCGTGTGAGAAAACAATGTTGTTTGTCAAGAACAATTGCGATTGTATGAAATCACGTGGGAAAAACTCGTTATAAGCACGCAACCGTTGGCTATGATTGTAAGCTGATTACCAGCATCAATCGATGTCGCCTAGATTGATTGGTGAGCCTGATGAAGCATGGCCATGGAGCGTCTTCGTTGCTATCGAACCAAGTAGAGTTAGAAGCATGGTAGTTTCCTTCTTTCTGTTGTAGGGAATCAGGAGACAACTTACACCAAACCTGAGAGTAATAAAGTACTATGAGCATTCAAACATAACGGCCTGAGCAGTATATGTGTACAAGCTTTAGCTTTCGATGCACCCTTAACTTTTGTTACGCTCAACGCTAGAGTAAAATGTAGCGTTGTTTTAGCCTTAATCAGCGTGCCATGTGCGTGCTTACAGTATATATTTTATACAACGTCAAACTCTACCCGTTTGCATCTTTTTCATTTTTGTACACCTCTACTTGCGCGCATCAATCACCAAATTAAGACTGGTACATTAGCTTAAACTCTGTGCAAAAGCTATCCACAGACCCAGAATCTTTGCCTGGCCAGTCATTGAATCTATCACTCAACTCGTATTAAAATTAATACTTTTCATTTATTGCTTCGAGTTAATTTTTAACCTTGGCATTTTTTTTATTAGGACTCCCGGCACCAGCCTGGTTTTACCAAACTCGATATCTAAACCAAAGTGTCATTTTTTGTGTTTTCTAGTCTCGTGGTTTTGGACAAAATAAACACCCAGCTTCCGAAATGAGACGCCTGACACCCCCCCAAAAAATAATTCATTGGTTCTAATTTTAGAGGTATTTAATTCCTCAAGCTATCAAGCTATCACGTTATCACGTTTTCATGGAAATCCATAAGGAGCCAAACAGATGCACGACGAAAGGGCCCTTATAAATCTGATCACATTGAAAGATGTGTGATAGGCCTCCGAAATCCCCGGTGTGCTAATGGCGCACAGGCAATTTTATATTTTTCAACGCGTCGGTTGTTTTGTTGTGCATGTGTCCACGGTGATGTGTCTCGCCATTTGGCTTAGGACGATTTTCGTGTTTTCTTCTGACCACATTTGCTGGAGACGTGAGCTCGGAGCGTAGGCAACTGGCCCCCTTGCACGAGAACTGGCGCTGCCGTGCGCGTTCCAAAGAAAGCTCGCGCGGAGAAAAACAAGCGAAGGACCAGGGATGTCAAATTCAGGATATAGAAAAATACCCCACAGTATTGAAGCGCCACCACACACGATTTCTCGCATTGATGTACAGGCCTGGAAGGTGATCCCACTGCCATCCGTTGGTCCAGAATCGCACTAACCAAGGGTGGGGTCGCACCTTAAAGGGATTGTCCGGTCAAATTTAGTATTCGAGAAACCAATTGAATATCATTGTTATTGCCTCGAGACGGATCGTACGTGCAATATCTGAATTTTGTATGCCCCTCTGCGTGAGTAATTGAATTTATGCTGCTCGAATCTCATTCTAGCGTAAACGCTGCTTTCGTTGGCAACATTGAAGCTCTGACGTCACAAAACACAAAGCGAGCATTTTTGTCTGCTTCAGCGTGCTTCGTTTTTCTTGTTGTGCTCGACTTGTTTCGTAGTTGGGTGAGATTTTTGTTGCGCGGTTGGGTGCCACAACCACCGGGCAGCACATGCGAGCCAAGACATGACGTTCCACACTTTTCCGCGAGACGTGCAGTGACGAGCGAAGTGGATCGTCGCCGTGCATAGGGCCTAGGTTCCCGTCAAGATCGAGATCCCGCTTATGCAGCAATCATCTCACAAAAGAGAGCTACGAGCTGAGCTCTAAGCGGACAGAAGGCTCGTAAGCTGAGGTGTGATGCTGTGCCAACGATAATAAACTACGTCCATCCACTCCTCGCCCAAATCGGATTAATCAATTTGATTATGCAGCGAAACCGAAACCAACAGCAAGGCCACCTGGAAACGATACCAGAAGTTGTATTCAGCGGCGTCTCAAGAGGGAGGGAGGGAGGGAGGGGGGGGGGGGGGTCGCGGCGGGCTATTGCCCCGGGTGCCGCTGACCCTCGCGACGCCACTGGTTGTATTTAGCATGCGTTCAGCCCGATTCTGTTTGACCCGCGTGTGAAAATGGAGCGTGACTACGATTCATCAAGCTCGTCCAAGTCAAGTGACGACATGCATTTGAACGATTCGCCGTTTGTTTTCGACCCGCGGACATCGCCTCTGAGGGAGCGACCCGCAGCCTCATCACCGATCCAGTGGATCCGCTGACGTGTACCCAGATGCCGCTTCGTGTACCTAGTTGCCGCTTCAGAGGAGAAATCTGCATCCTTTGCTTTGCAAGCGCCCCTAGTTCGGTCGGTGGCCGTCGCAGTTGTGTTTGCGCGAAACGGCACACGTTTGCTCGAAGCTTATGGCTGTCTGCGAGTAATTTCCTGCTAAAAGGCGTGACTTTTTTTGCACATGCTTGGGAACTGCATTAAAGAACCGTATTTAAGTAGGGTACAGCCTAGGAGACTATATAATTCGAAACAAAATACAATACATTCATCGACCAACGCTTGTTATCCCGACCATCCGACAAACCTTTGCGTTTTGTGACGTCACGCAGCACCTACGGATGTCAGCCATTGCCACTGGCGAAATTCGGGGTGCAGTTTCGTACATAGGCTCATGAAAGGTTTAATTAATAACGGGAGATCATATATCAAAATAAAAATGACCTTTCTCTACATGAAGGCTCCCTCGACGTAACGAGCGCAAGAACTTAAGTACTTCCGGTTTTGACCGGACAGTCCCGTCTAACATAAATCTCAATGAGAGTCAGCTTGAATAGAATCGTTTTAATCAGACCTTTAGCAATTTGTTTACGCTAACGGAACTAATTCTTTAACCTCACGTGTACCGTGCGGTGTCCTACCAACGTTCCGTCCATTAGGTCCACTTTTATTTCTTATATATAATAACGATCTTCCCCCGCATGTATCCTCTTCCATTAGCCTATTCGCTGCTGACTGTGTAATTTATAAAGAAATCATTAACGACTCTGACACATCTGATCTTCCAGACCGATATTAACAGCGTCACCCACTGGTGCGATAATTGGCTTATGGAACTTAACATCTTTAAGGAGCGGTGCAACGATATTCAATTGGAATGTTTTTCACTTTACACGAGTTTACTGGCACTAGTGGGACTCAAGGATACTCGCACGCAACGCCACTGGCCAAGAAACTCCTTTGTTACGGTGTAATTTCAAGGACAAAAGCGATCATTTTCATTCAATCTCTTCTTTGCAAAATTTGATGACGTAACGTGGGGATCGCAGTACACCCAAGTGACGATATTTGAATGCGGTTCATAGATTGGACCCGAGCATTGCGCGGGCACTCGATTTGGGCTCGTGATAATTACAAGCTCGAGAAGCATTCGGGTAGTGGCCCGTGTCCAATCGCTGCAACGACGACAATAGCCGAGCCATAACAATGTCTGGAACCCAGCGCGTGTCCTGTGCTTTGCCAACCCCAGCGCGTGGCTATGATCAACATTGGCGGCATATAATCGGCTCCAGATCACGTGGACGCTTGTTCTGGCTGCGAGTTGAGGGGGTAAACGCTGCTCGTTTTTCTTTAATTTTTTTCTGGGCCTTCTTTTGCGTGGGGTGAAAAACGAACGCGTGTTTCATAGGTCATTAACGTCAGGGATCCGTTCTAAGCGGTATTTGCGCAAAGTACAAAAATTGTTGCATCGCTCCTTTAAATGTAGATCCATGAGTGTCTCCCGTCAAAATAACACTTGTCCCTCTACTGTAATAATAACGCCACCTTGCTTTTTGTGTCAGCAAATAAATATATCCGGTGTTCATATAACTACGATCTCCTGAAACATCCAGCTCGAATATATCACTAAAAACGCTAATCGCTTAATAGGCTATCTCAGAAGAAACTTTTTCCTTGCCCCTGTATCCCACACTTACACTTCTCCTA